>CP139506.1:187966733-187990854 GCA_021014915.2 Artemisia tridentata subsp. tridentata | reverse complement strand
TTTTCAGTTTAGGATCCCCCTTTAGGTTCCAAAGTATGGACCTAAGTGTGGATCCATAGTTTTCAGTTTAGGATCCCCCTTTAGGTTCCAAAGTATGGACCTAAGTGTGGATCCATAGTTTTCAGTTTAGGATCCCCCTTTAGGTTCCAAAGTATGGACCTAAGTGTTCATCTTGGTTATGAATTAAATGTTCATCTTGGTTATGAATGTAGATTCTTATAAAGGGTCAATAGAGTATCGGAATGTCAAGTAAAGTCAAGCGTTTCCCGTCAAATCCTAAAGTATAATTTCAGTCCTGGACCTTAGTGTGGATCTTCCAGGATCTACTTTTAGGTTCCATAAATCTGGACCTTAGAGTGGATCTTTCAGGATCTACTTTTAGGTTCCACAATCTAGACCTTAGTGTGGGCCAGTTTCGGAATGTTACTTTTTATGGAAAAAAAAATTCACGTTTTTGGTCAAAGTGGTCAAGGGGCTTTACAATATTTAAGCACAACTATATGTATACATGAAATATATTTTCAACATGATAATTTCACCCAAAAAATTATTAAGCTCCAAAAATTGATGAACTGAACTTGTCAACGTAGTACAAAAATACCTGATCTGTATTAAACCGGTTTGACCCGTTAACCAACCCGCCCATTTTGCCACATATGCATGATATGTTTGATCTAGATAAGACTGTAAGAAGAGATTACTTCCTAAAGAAGTTTGAAAACTTTTGTGCATTGAGTGTGGTGGAAGTGATGATAAGCTTGCAGTCTCAACGTCCAGCAACACTTTCTTTAGGGATCCCAAATAGTACATTTATGCTTAATGATCTGTCATGAGCTTCTTCCATCACAATGACGCTGCAATATTTCATAATCATTTATATACAAACAATTAATTATATATAAATTCAATATATAACATACCATTTAATCAGTTACTCCATATAATAATAGAATTACCATTATCTGTCTAGATCATGTACTGTACCATACACATTTTTCATATCTTATTGATACAGGTTAATGATAATATTTATACCGACCTTGTCTCCAAGCTCAGTTTCCACCACTTCACTGACTCCTTTTGTTACACTCATTGCTGCCACAAATATACACCAATAAGGAACTCATGTGCAAAACTATCCGACAACAATTGAGCAACATAGTCTTGAGATCAACATTCAACGAACCATATGCCAACATCATGTACTGTAACATACACCCATATTTTATTAATAGAGAACTGACCTTGAAGCCAGTTATCAGAAACGACAACTGCTTAAAATCTTGACGTCTATTACTTGCCTAAAATTTTACAAACACCAAAGCCAATTGAATTCAGTTGCCTTAAAAACATGCTTCCAAGAAATTGTATCCCGCAGAATCAACCAACAGATCAAACCAAAGAACTTAACATGCCAAGAATTCCATCCCAAAAAGCACAGCAGAGGCCAAAATGACATAAATGACGTAGTTTGACAGCGTCATAATATTATTAGATAATAGCAGCCCAGTAAAAAATGAGGCTCAGATATGCACATATAGAATCGGCACTAAACACACGCCATGGCTGCAACCACAATTCTGGTTGCCCCGCCAAGGAACATGCATCGAATTGCAAGTTTGATATATAACCCTGATGTAACTGTTGGACCTAATGTGTACTTAATTAGTTTAGCTTGCTACTACGGCCTACGTCGATCACAATGATAGGCTAAACTATCAAAACCTTGTGTTGTTGAATTTATGTAGTCATTTTTACTTTTGCGTGACCTAAATACCAAGTTCAGCAATCAAGTGCTAATATAATAACCTCTATAATAACCCAAATAGCAGATTACAATAATGAATTAAGTAATGTAAACATCTTAAATTCATGTTCCAAATATAAGAAAACAAAAGACTTACATATCCGTTGTTTGCTTTCTCATATTTTAGAAGAATTGGAACATACCATACTTCCTGGTATATTTACACCTATCAAGTTAAGAAACATGAAGCATGAAGCTGTTATGAAATTAGGAACCTTTAATAATTTAGAATGCCTAAGCTTAAAAAATAGAGTCTGTGTGGCATTCAACCCATCCTACCAACATCCTTTTGTTTGTTTTTATTTGACCCGTTTGAATTTATACATCACCCAACCCATTCAGCAAGCAAATGGGTCAACACTACTTCTTTAGTATAGTATAAACAAAAAGGTTTTAATACCATACCGGTGCTAATGCATCTACAGAAATGACACAAAGGCTTCCCATCCTTCAAGAGCCCTGAGTTGATGTGAGCTTATAGTAGCAACAGTAAACTCACTCCCAATACAATCCAACCTGGCTATGTGACATCTTATAAACAATGAAGCGCCTGTTTATTGTCCTTCAGCAACCAACTTCTTCTTCAACTCCTTTCTGTTCACCTAAATTTACATAGAAATTTGATTCATTAAGTCTTCGTTGTACATGAAACGGTACAATGGAGGTATATGCAATTCCTTAACGTGTTGTGCTCCACTATTCCTTGTAATAGTAGATATGACTCTGGCTATGTAGATTCACCCATCTTACGAAGGGTTTTTTTTAGTTATAACAATAGCCACTGCTTAAAAATGGAAAATTGGCATGTGCACTTGACCTAATGAGTTCCATATAGAAATAAGTTTAGTGATTGTTATACATTTGCAGACAACTTTTTAATATATTATGAATATCCTGAGACCTCAACAATTACCTGCAAATGCACCAATCACAGCATTTCCAGAATCACTGAGATCCCTGTAGTGGAAAAAGATTTAGTTAGACCATGTGACATGTTATTCAACTTATAAGCAAAACTAGAAGGCATCAAAAAGAAAGTCTCCAAATCATAATACCATACAAACCGATCATTACATTTTTTTAAAGGGGTGAGCCGGGCTAAGGCAGTAATGCAGTGTAAAGGAATCAGGTTAAGAGTTTATCCAAACCTATTGAATAAAAGATTAAAAGAATAGGGTTAATGGCATCTAATAGCAACGAACTTTCTAAAATGTTCACATATCAGTTATGAACCCAATACAATACCACAATACCCATCAAGCTTTGTTTGTTTTGTGTTGATATCAACAAAAACCCGTTTTTTACCTCCAAAATCCACGTCAGCGACAAATGTACATGCCACGTCATAAATTTATACTGTTATGATCCACGTCAGATTGGGTTCATGTCTGATAAATGAACATATGACAAAGTTTGATGGGTATTTTGAAACATTTCACAAAGTTTGATAGGTATTTTGAAACAGCTAACTTCACGTAATTAACTTAAAAAATAAATAAATAAATCCACGTATGCAATTTAACATGTGTAGCCAGTTGCCGATCATGCCACGTAAGTAAAAGTATGATATCGAGCTAAAATCTGAAAGTTTGATGGGTATTGTGGTATTTTATTGGGTTAATAACTGATATGTGAATATTTGAGAAAGTTCATTGCTATTAGATGCCATTAACCCGAAAGAATAATATAACAACTTTAGCACCAATACACCACTTAAAATGCAAATTAAGGACCTTTTTCAATATACAGATAAAAGCTTTAAAAAAAAGGAATTACACCTACTATTATACAACAACAAACAACGAACCTAAATGCTAAAGCTATACCAATAGAGTACACCTACTTTAGCACCAATACACCACTTGTGAAACACTTTTCTGATGCTTTCGCTTTATGAGAGGGCCAAGGACCCCCCATCCTAATCACCTTGTAGTCTTTGTTGTATGGTTTCTTTAAGAGCTGAATCTGTATATTCAAGTAATGAAAACATAAAACAAAACAAAGACAAAACACTAAATGTTGTGGACTTCACCTTTTTCCAGCAACCAAAGAAGTAAAGGATGTGCAATCATTTGCATCATCTTGGCATCTGGTCCCGCTCCTTTCCTGTCGTAGCCTGCACTTCAGTTGTTCCTTAAATTTTCAAGCTGGAAATGTGAAAAAGCCACAAATACATCAGCGGCATATTAATAGCATCTAAATACCAGACTTTGTTTGTCTTTGCGCACTGCTGAGACTTTGTTTGTCTTTGCATATTAACAAAAAAAATGAAAGAATGTTATTCACCTTGAGTTTCAGTTAATGGGGATCACAATGGCTAATTTCAAGCTAAACTTGATATGCAGATGGAACCCTGAAGATTTTGAAGTGTATCAAGAAGGTTTGGAAGGGTCAGATATAGAATCGGAATAATATATATATTTTTTTTGTACCAAGGTGTATTAGATCAAGTTTATCTTCGATGTCTTAAATGGTCAGACCTATTAAGGTCTTCATAATTAAGTGATTAGAATGTTACCTCTTAAATGGGCAAAGCTATTTAGGTCTTCGTGAATGTTACTTCTTATAAATCTAAAACACTATATGATATGCAAAAATGCCAATCATTCCTTAGCAGCCTGCATAACCCGACTAATCGGTCATGTTAAATTTCTATAATTAATCTGCCTAAGTAAGAGAGATAGTTTCAAAAGCATAACGACTTAACGTACACTTACTGTTAGTGCAAATATTACGATATTTAAACTAAACGGTTTCTTCGGTTTTAATAATGACAAACATGTAACATGTAATGCATAACGTAAAATGCGCAAGTTACTTGTAAATACAAATCATCAATGCATACTTACATCAACACCTCTCGACGTCTCAAGTATGCTTCAACAAAGTCGTAGATTTCATCTCGACGGAAATCACTTAAGGTATGAACAAACAAATCTACAACTTGACTAATGATCAAAGGATTATATTTTTCTCTAAACTTCACATTTTTAATGTGACAAAACATTTTTTCAAAAATACATTTTACAAATTATTTTTAAATTAAAAAGAAATGTTTTAATTTGAAAAATAAGTTTAAAATCACCAACAGCTATTTCCCCCCCCCCCCAAATCAGCTCCAAACTTCCCCAAATAAACTTTCACCACTAAAAACAAAATTTGGAGCGTCCCTGTCTGGGACGGTACCACGGTACCACTAAATTTAGTGGTACCGTCCGTACGTAACGGCTAGTTTTTTTCTTTGCCTATAAATAGTTGACCATTTTACACTTCCAACTTGATTTTTGTAGTTAGTTTTCTCTGGTATAATCCCTTCTTATTTAGATCACTTCCTTTGATCATTTAGAGAGTCTTAGTTTGTTTAAGAGTGATCCTTTCATCCAACCAAGAGATCACCTTCATTCCTATACTAGTGCAAGAGAAGAACACATCGTATCACAAAGATACAAAGTGTTATAGTGTTAGTGTAGTGCACTCGTAACATTCGTTACGTAGTTGTTGTATCTTGATATACATCAAGTTGTCTTTCATCTTGTTTAGTTAGCTCGTGTGGATCATTGTGATCTTGTAGAGATCGGAGAGATCTTGTGTAGCTTGTGTTGATAGTAAGTAGATCGGGTAGATCGTGTGAAGATAAAGTAGATCAAGTAGATCATGTGAAGATAAAGTAGATCGGGTAGATCGTGAGTAGATCGGGTAGATCGAGTGTAGATCATGTGGATCTTGTAGCTTGTGTGATTTGTGTAGATCGGGTAGATCGTGAGTGAGATTGGTACTAGCTAGATTAGTACTCGACATTTAGCTTAATGTCGGAAAATAATGTAAGCGACGCGGTTTATGTGTTTAGGCCTCAAAACACAAGGTTTGTTATGTTGGGCCATAAAACATAACGGGCTTGGTTGTACCCGAAGAAGAACTCGACATCTAGCTTAGTGTCGGAAAATATTGTAAGCGACGTTGTATGGTTTTCTCCGCCAAGAAGGGAGCTTGTTGATTAGTGAAGTAACTCTCGAGTTGGGTACTCGGGGAGTGGAGTAGGGCGAAGAGGAGCTTCGTGACCGAACCACTATAAATCACCGTGTCCGGTTTGCGCTTTCTTTACTTATCTCTTTACATTTATTTTTGCATTTATTGCTTTACATTTATCTTTGCATTGTGTTTATGTTTGTGTGGTTTGTTGCTTATGTTGTGTTGACTATGTTAGTGTAGTGGCATGATACTTATGTTATGCTTGTGTGGTGATCTACTTAACATTATCTCTAGTTGTTGTAGATCAATAGTTGACACTTTTCATATTGTGTCATACTTGATTGGGAGTTTGACACAAAAGTTTTTAAGTTTTAAATGGAAACGTATTCAACCCCCCTCTACGGTTTCCACACTTACTATTTTGTTGCATTTTAAGAAAAGAAGCATATAATGCGAGTATAAGAATTTTCCTGTAAAATCATTTAGCTAATTTTAGTAGCATTCTTATTATTCATTCAAAACAAAGTGATTTATTATAATCGACATTTGTTTGTTGGTATTGAATTCTTAAAATGTTCCTCATAGCAATTTAAAGTAGCAAAGCTATCAAACTGATACCATTATATCTTGCTATATGACAAAAAATTTATGTGAGTCTAATATCGGCGGCTGAAGTTGCAAAAGAATTGAAGTGTCAACTACTTGAGATAGTTTCATTGAAAGTAAAATAGCGATAAAATTGAAAAAAATTTCCAAGTGGCATTAACATAGGTGGGAATTTGAATAATATGGTACGTATGTTAAACGATGCGTCATGGAATGGGTGACAAAACATAACTCCATGTGAGACACAATCGTATGCGCTTGTTGAGTCGTAAGAAATTAGAGCCTAATTGAATGACGATAAGCGCTAATGTACAAAAGGTTGGAGTATGCAATAACAGTCTTCTACCACCACATTCTAATTAATATTATTACTATTACTGCAATCAATGCCTTTATGATGTATTAGGAAAGAATTGTTACTCACCTTGAACATGAACTTCGATGTTCAAATCAGAGTCGCCCTCAACTAAACCCATGAGTAGTATTTCAGCTCCCCGAGGATTAGCCGGAGCCCATCTCTGCACTGCAAGTATTAGTCTGATATTTATTACACTTCCTCTTATTTGACTATTGTTTTATGTATTATACGAAGATTTGAAAGAAAACAAACTATGCTGGTTAAATGGATCATAATTGATGAGTTTACCCATTACCCAAGTTGTCCATTTTTCAACAACGACGAACATGGTTTCCTGCAAATATTAATGATTATAAGAAATCAAGGAATATGTAGATCAAGCACAGTGAAACTAAAATATGCAAGATTTACACGTTCTAATTGTATTAATTAAACCATATAAAGACCAATCATTTCAAATCTTTCCAAGAAGGCGGTTATCTATCTCCAAATATATTTCCTTAACATGTCATGACACATGAGTATTCTGTCCAAAATCATTTTGCAGAAATCATTGAAAAGGCAACAAAGAAAGTTAGTGAAAGTTTTCAACTTTATAAAAGAAAATGTATTGAACATTAGAACCTTATATATCATTTAGATCTGCTCAAAACAGGTTCTTTAATGTTACTTTTGATTATATATAATCCTTAAACCGAATACATAGAATACAAATTGAATTACCTTTGAATTTTGGTGATTAACGATGATAGAAAACTCTTTCAAAAACTGAAACATGAATGTAGATTTTCAATATTCACTCTTTCTCGGTTTAAATCAAACATGCTCGCTATCTAAAACATACCTACACGAAGACATCAACATATTAAGTACCTTACAAAGATAATTCACAATACAAAAAGAATCAGCAAGAATTAAAAACCCGAATCGTTGATCATGAAAGCTCATCGCATCAAGTAAAGAACCAGCAAGAATTAGAAACCCGAATCATTGAGTAGGAATTAAACTCTTTCTTGGTTTAAATCAAACATGCTTGCTATGATTTGAAAGTGATAAATAAAAACCCTAACAATTTCAATTAAGATATTACCTTACGTGTATCATCAGTAGTTGTGTGCTTGATTAATCTCAATAACCCGAGCACATAAACACAAAACAAAATAATGATTGTCACATAAACACAAAACAAAAGAATGATTGTCTGAACATGAATGATGATCCGATCAAACACTTTTTAATTTGATGAAACGAACTATTAGAAATTGTTGGGATTATAAATGATCAGCTATTACAAGGAAAATGCTTTAAGTTATTAATGTTGCTGTTTATAAGAGCATAGGGTATGTTAACCCCAAGTTAAAGTTTTAGCACTGCCACGTCAGCGCCACAACTTTAACCTTTTCACCTCTAACTAAAAAAAAAACACCCCTTATCATCACTCAACCTTAACTCAACTATTTTCAAAATCAACCCCTAAATTAAAACTAATACTTCATTTAATAACTAACATAACATTTAAAACACGAATTACATTAAACATTAAAGTTAAAACACGAATTACATTAAAAATTAAAGTGAAAACACGAATTACATTAAAAATTAAAGTGAAAACATGAAATACATAGTACGATTAATACAAACTACGATACGGTAATGAAAAAAAAAACTACAAATTAAGAAAAAGAATCATCTGAGTTATAACCATCCTCACTCGAAGAGGACCTAAATTCGCCAGCATAATACTTTGCTTCCATAGTGTCAAACCAGTTCTTCCTAAGATGTTCTGCATACCTGGCTTCTTGCTCCATCCGAGCAGCTTCCTCTCGCGCCTCGTTTTCTCGAATCTCTCTCAGTATTGCCTCATCCTGCTCAAGTTCTCGGAGATATTCCTCAGTAAAGTTAAGCGGATTGTTTTGGTGGTCCACCGGTGGAGTGTGTTAGTGCAAATATTACGATATTTAATCTATACAGTCTCGTTTGTTTTGATTGATGACAAACATGTAACTTGATACATAATGTAAAATGTACAAGTTACTCGTAATCATATTTTGTCTCAACATACATTCAACACCTATCAACGTCTCTATTCCTCGTATGCTACAACACAAGTTCATACACGTTTGTTATGTGGCATTATGATCAAACCCCTTAACAAATCATTTAGAATGTTTAAAATACGTTTAGAGTCATTAAGTATTTTAATAGTTTAACCATTCTATTTCGAACCTCATTTTACAATTTGCATTCACAAGTATTTTATACAAATACATCTTTCGTTAAATGTCTACTAACAAATATATACTTTTATTTGTACAAGTAAACTAATTATAACTTTCATACAAGCACTAAAGTTTACCTACACTTGACAAAATACATTTTATTTTGACAAGCACTTAACTAAACATGTATTAACTAATTAAGTAATACATTTTACAAACAAACTTTTGTTTACATTTTAATCAAAATAAAAATGGTGTTATTACCTTCATCAAAATCTTTAAATATCTCATAAGATATCTTCGAAAGATTGTGAAAGATTTTGGAAAGATTGTGTATAAGATTTTGGAAAGATTTGATAAAGATTTTTTATATTTTTTGTCAGACACCCGTGGAACCAAAAGCTAACAAGGACAGAACCCCGTGGATCCCTTTTTTTGGTTCAATGGTCTGCTGACCTTGTTGGCTATAAATAGCAGCCCATTGTTTACTCATTTTCACACCACTTGAACACATATTCTCTCCACCCTTTTACTTACATTAGATCAGTAGATAACAATGTAGTAACATATATTAATCACCCTTATCATCATGATCATAATGCTTCTAACTTTCATTATGTTGTAAGCATACTCCCGAAATGATCCTGTGAAGTAAGCTCATAGATCTTGAGTCATCATCCACCACAAGCATACATATATGAAGATCAATCACAACAAGCTTAGGGAACTTGTGATCTTCATCCATTGAAGGCTTTCTATCAATGAAAGTTCATTTAGATTAGTCATTCATATCCATTAGACATTTGTGTCATGGATCATCATTGTAAACATGCATCATTGTATCATCACAATCTATTCACCAAACTAGATTAGATGGTTTATGTGTTTGTGCCATAAAACACAAGGTTTTTATGATGGGCCATAAAACATACCGGGAGTGGTTGTACCCTTGTAAAAGAACTTGACATCTAGCTTAGTGTCGGAAATATTGTATAGGCGACGTTAGGTTGGTTCTACCTCGAACTAGAACCCGGTATTTAGTTTTGTATCGGAAAAAGTGTAAGCGACGTTTGTAAGGTTTTCTCCGCCGAGAAGGGAGCTTGTTGATTTAGTGAAGTAACTCTCGAGTTGGGTACTCGAGGAGTGGAGTAGGGCGGAGAGGAGCTCCGTGACCGAACCACTATAAATCATCGTGTCTGGTTTGCGCTTTCTTTTTACTTACTGCTTTAGTTTTATACTTGCATTATATTATTGCTTGTGTTGTAACTTGATGGTTATACTTGTGTGACAACTTGTTTTACTATATGCTAGTCATAAACTATAATTGGCATCTTTCATATTACAACAAGCTTAATCGGATATTTGATACAACAAGTTTTAAGATTTTAAAACAGTAACATTTTCACCCCCCCCCTCTACGTTTTCACAATTGGTATCAGAGCCTCGTGGCTTTTATTTTCAAAACAAATGGTTTTTAAAATGGAGTACAATCCATGTATCAAATTACCATTGAAGCGGAATATAATATGAAAAATGTTTCGCTAATTATACTTAGAAATTTTGTTGTTAAATGTTTACTTTGTATACAAGATTGAAGATGTCCTTGAAAAATAAAAGAAAAGATTTCTTAAAAGAAATAAGTGTCAAATTGTGTGCTTAAAGCAAATTTACGAAAAATACGGTTTTGAAAGGAGCGTTTGGAATAACTATAAATTTAGTTGAAAAATCACCTCCGTAAATGATTAGATAAGTCACATAAGTAGAAATGATGTTAAAATAGGTATATTATATGTTTACTACCAAATCTAGTAAGTCCTACACATTCTAGCTATGCGAAAATACATGTATTTAGCATTCTGTAACATTCTGTCTCAGAGAGGCACGGATCAGACGGATTCCTTTAAAGGGTTCCTTGCCCTTTGGAAAAGGGATCCTTGGTCTGCACAGTCCAAAATTTTTGCAAACTTCAAAAATTCATAACTAATTAACCGTAAGTCCATAGGAGTCGCACCACCAATTATTTTAAAGGAAATTAAGTCTACTTTCATTTAAAAATAATCTCATGACCTAAATCTAAACTGAAGTAAGTAAAATAAATCAAAAGCTACAACCTATCCAATATATTAAGTTTCATTTTGACATAGTAACTCAAACTTTTGAGTCGGGCAATGTAAGTTGGTATCCTTTGAACATTGATATGATTTCTTTTGAAACTAAAGAATTTGGTGATATTTATATATATAAAGGAAACTAATCAAGCTTGGTATACATCATCATATTTAAACGCAAAGTGACGAAAAGTATCTTTCTTTTTATGCTATGCTATATGACTACTTGTTTTGGTTGTTTGCATACATGTTGTTTGCTTATTGGAAGTTGTGATTGCACTTGTTTATTTGTGATACATAAGTGTCAATCTTGCCATGATATTCATTTGCTTGTTTGTCAATTTCATGTTTATACACAATAGGACATTTGCTAGATTTTGTGCACCAAGTTGGAAAATTGTTTTTGCATTGCTTATAGACTTGGATAATTTTCTTTGCATATGTTATATTAAAATCTTGCATAATTCACTTAGAAATGAGAACTAAGTAAAACTAGTCAAGTACTTTGAAAAATGTTGTTTTGCACAAACTCCCACCTAATGGTTCAAGTGTTAAAATATGTCACTACTTTCAATAATTATCGAAGCATTCAGTATCTTTGAAAAAGGTGTGTGAAACAATGAAGTATGAACCATTATATGCCTTGTAGGATGTTAACCTGCTATTTAACGCTTTGTGAACTAACCAAGTGCCGTGCAGGTGGATAACATCATTATGTTATCAATTTTCATTTTCATATTTTAGTAAAATTTTTAGCCCTTGCATGATCTATACCCATCCATGTGTTTATACCTGTTTTATTGTTATTTCCTAATCACATTAAATTAATTACACATGTTTTCGGAGAAATTACGGGATTTGAACGGGGTTCGGGGAATGAAAAAATCCCTCTGTTAACTTTTTTGGCCTGGCGGATAGGACGGAACCAAAAATTTGGTTCCGTCCATCCAAAAATTTGGTACCGCCAAATTTTTACCAACGGATGAGGCGGAACCAAATTATGGGTTCCGCCAGCCTGCAGGTATAACTTTTTAATTTCATTTAATCTCGCACTCTAGATCACTCAATTTTGTTACTAGGATACTTTTTACTGATATTCACTCATATTAGGATCATGTCATCTCACTTGCACCAATAGGATAACCATCTCTGATCATACTTTCAAATTTCATAAAAATGCTCCGAGGTACCTTTCTCTATAAAAGAAGGAACCCTAAAATTGGTTCCTTGCAATCCGTAGACCACTAAGATTTTGTGATCATTACACACATTCACTGCATTCTTCCGTCTTTTACTCATCCATTAGCTTGATTTGTTTTATAAATTGACAACTTACTAACAAATCCGGACTCATTGTTTGCAAAGATACAATATCAAAATCACAAGTCCAACTTATGACTATAGACATTGTCTTGTATCTACATATGTTGCCTCACTTGGTTAACATGAAAATAATGTGTCATCCTCCAAATCGATTTACATCGAGTCATAACTCACACTTATGTTAAAGATGTATTATCAAGTCTTGTTATCCTTGAGTGCAACCTAAGCTTTATAATCTCAAAGTAGGATTGACAACTTAAGTATTTTGTCCGAAATATTCAAGTAAATTTGACTTAAGATTGTAGTCACTAAAAGTCATATCCGAAAAATTAACACCCAAGTATTTTAATAACATATGTTAAAACACTTATCCTATCACGACTAGAACACTTACTTATCCTAACAAGTCACTCGTTCTTTCACCATCATCCCATCACATTCACCTCTGAGATACATCTCAGCCCCTAAGCTTCACAAACATGACCAAAACTTCAAGCACTTCACCCACTAGTTGTACCAACCAATGGACCACAAGAATTAGTATCCATCCTTGTTGTCTTCAACATCTATGAAACCTAAGTACTCCCATAGTACAACAAACCTCTACATCACCACATCCTTATTTAGACACACTAGAAGACATACCATCTAAATCAACCAATCCACAATCCTTACCATCATTTGAATCCGTTGAGTGCATTGCTCAAAAAGCCCTTTGTCCAACACTCATACCGAATCAAATGCACGTTGAACTAAATCAAACATTCTTTGCCACCTATAGGGACTTAGATGATTCATTATGGCTAGAACCTCCACTATCAAATGAGCATGATGCTCGCGTTCATTTTTATCAATTTTCACTAGGTATAAGTAGTACTACTTTCACAAGTTATCAAAGTATTAGTAATACTTTGTCGCTAAACTTCTGCATATGTTTCGTTAAACCTTAAATCAACATTTTAACAACGTATGTTAAAATGCAATCTCAAAGCCAATCTCATGCACCCCGAGCGACAATGACTCTTGAGGAGTATACAAAAGAAACTCGAGTGAATTCCTCTTGTCATCATCAAGTGAATATAATCTTGAGACCAAATATATTTAGGATAGGACTATCCGATTCAAACACTTTGGGTTCATATCTTCATTTAGGAAAACATAATGTTTCGAAAAACATTATGCCTAAGAAATCATACTTTTAGTTTTCATCTTGTTAAAAGGATAATGTATAATCCTATGCATCATTCTCTCCTTGCAACATGAACGGTTGTGTTACAAGATATTTCATTACACCTCATTGGCTAAATGATCTTGAACAAATATCTACAAGTTCTATGAACTAACGTATCTTCTTCATCTTGTCATACTTGTTTTCATAAGCATGATAACTTTATCCCATGGGATAATCTTACTTATTGAAAGATACTATTTGTATCTATTTCCTTTCAAGCGTGCATCATAACCAAACCTTGCTCAAAATCTAGTCCAAACCTTGTGCACATCTAAGGTTAAAACTACACATCTCTAGAGCATATTGAAGTTGGTAACCTTACTTAGATTCTTGTTGAAAAAAATTCCAAAAAGCTTTCTTGATAACGCTCTTAATTCAACATAGTTCATTTCTTGGTCTTAGATGATCAAATCACATTCATAGTACACACTTCAACTCAACAAAAAAGATGTCGTCCATCAGATCATACAATAAGCTTAAATTCTAAACACAAGATTGAAACATATTGTTTGTTGACACACCATTATTAAAATTCATGTGTATAACTTGACATCTTCATCACCTTAGTTATAATGGTTTTAGTTGAGTCACGTTAAGCCAAGTATTGGTAAACTATCATCTTTTATATACTTCAATAGGCAAAAATAGGAATTCCTATCTTTCTAACATGAGAATGACTATTGGAGAACCTATTGCACTAGAAACTCAATTTGACCTAACGGTGAAATTGCTTCCAGGAGAGAAGTTGGGTATGTGGAATCACCCGTAAAAATGGTCGTGTTTAGCCTTAATTGAGCATCGCTAGTAATAGTCTCATATTCATTCTCCAACTTGAAAAATCTTTATTCCTATACTTGCCTAAAGTAAGTATTAAAATAAGATATTTTTCCTCGCCTTAGGAATATTAATCAAACAAGTAGTAGATATGACTTTTCTTTCTTTAGTTTATTAGAATCACTTGCATCACACATACATTTGCTGATTACATGTTTTTGTTTGATATGATTAAGTATCTTGACGTTATCATGATATTTTTCTTTCTTTATATGATGTTTCGCAAGATTAACGTGTTACTTGTTAACTCATATGCCTTTTTGATACATGATGTTTTTATATGATGTATCTATGTGTAAATGCTCTTGTCTTTTGTTGGCATTCATTAAATCTATGCATAAGATGGTCTAAATAATACATGTTCCTAAATGTTATAATTTAAACATGGTTTGCATGATTTTTTCGTCTTGCTTCTTTTGTGACTTTGTCACACTATTTGTTCGCTACGTGTGCACTTATAATTTTTCGAAGTGCTTTTGGTATAATAAACATTTAGAACTCGTTTTATCCTACAAATTAATCACATGAATCATTATATGCTTAAGTGTCTAAACCTAATGACAAAACAATCTCACAATGAAGTATTTCATATAATGCCATGCTCTTGCATAATATGATTATTTGTCTTGATGCTATCATGTTGTGTGGTATTTTTTTGTCTAGTAGTCGAATATGTTGTTTTTGTTTATATAGGATGTTATCTTATGATTTCTATCATATTCACATCTTTTGTCACTAACACTTTTGTCTTATAGGTTGATAACAAATTATTTTTTTATCTCACTTCGTTCTAACTTTTATATGCCTATTTCGCATAATTGTAATCACTTTATTGCTACATAGATTAGTAATATGTTTATGGGACCCATTCACTTGCATATAGTTTTTAAAGCATATATAATTAAGTTTTAGAGGCATGGCATTGCATTTGTGTATCTTTCAATCGACCTCTTTCCAAATCTCATTATTGCTTCCGCTTTCCAAAAATCATCTCCATCACTATTTAGTTATAACAATACTCCTAATCCTCTACACCTCCTATGAGGAAACCACATGCCCTGTCATAGGATCATCTCGCATTGATAGAGAAGAGCTACGTGACTTCAAGGATGAAGTCCTTTGTATGCTAACCAACATCCGCAAAAACATTACTAAGCTCACCGCTTTCATTAACCTGCAACCTCCTAAAACACTTTATCATCATTCTTCATTTGATGCATTACACATTATGTTGGATGTCCACCGATTAAGGCGGAAAGAAATTCATTCACATAATTGTCTATTGTCAAAATGTATTAAAGAACACTTACTCATGTATCTTACACCCTAAAATACCAACACATAGGTACACACCATTTGGTTAAAATCGGTTCACAAAACCACAAGTATTTCAAGCCTTTTTAACCCAACATCACAAGTTTGCACCAATACCTCATCAAGTGAAAAACACATCATGTGTTTGACAAACTTCTTCATCTCCACAACCAACAACTAATTTAAATGAAGTCTAGGATTTTTCTTAAACCAGGACCTCACAACTTCATTGTCTAGAACACCACCATAGAATCTCATCCTTTTCTTCCTCGACACATATCATGCACGTCATTGTCAGTGCAAACGATATATTAATCAAAACCGTCATTCTCAATACTTTCTCAACACATTGGTCTAACCAACACTCTCCCATCATATGATGTCATTCTCATCCTCATATAGGTATTTAGTATTTTTAATTTTTTTTTTCATATGGAATTTATGTTCCTAAGTGCTCATTGTCTTCACTTCCTTTTAATTCCATTCAAGCATATATTATGGCATGATACATCATCTTTGGCGGATGATAATGTCATAAAACATCTTGTCGGTCAAAACCATGTTAAAACTCGCTCTCCCAATATCACCTAGAATAGGTCATTTTTATAAATATCAATTAGTTAACACATTTTACTCTTGTTAGCATCAAATAATATCGGTCAAATCATAACCTTAACCAACTTCAATATTCTTATAGCATTTGCTATACATACGAGTTTCTAAATTCATTAACAATTGCATGCATTATAACTATCACCTTCCATCACCTCTTTCAAAAATCATCACCACCATGTGATGTTACTATTAATTATCACACAAGTTACCTAAATTAACCACTAATAAACCCTAGATCTAGAGAGAGAAAGTTAGAGATAGAAAGAGAGTGGAAGATTGATCACACAATAATAAGGAAAGTTTAGCATACAATCAACCAACCCTCTCCCTAAGGTGGGAGGGGGTATTTATAGTTTTACATGAGCATGGGCTTGTAGCCCTAATTATCTTACATAAAAATACTTAAATAAATAAACGACACAGCCCATGGGCCTTTTACACGGGCTGGGCCTAATAACAAACCTAGAGGCCAAAGCAACCTATTACAATATGATCAATACTTGAATTAATACAAAAATGTGTTCCCAACAATCTCCCCCTAAGTATTGGTCATCAAGGTTGCTTGACGTCGCCTTTGCTTCTTGTGGCTTTGACGTCTTCTTAATCTTTGTTCTTTGTTCTTGATAGTGATGTGATATGATATGGTACTGATCTGCCGTTCTCCAATGGTCTCTGCTTCTGGTGTTTTCACTCCTTCTCCATCATGCTCATATGTCTTTTGACTTTGGTTCTTCAACTTGTTCTCATTTCTTCAATCTTTAACTTGTGAAAGGTTGTAGTGCTTGAACTTTGACTTTTCTTTAACATATTCTGAACTTTTGATATTTCTGAGTCTTTATGAGAACTTATCTTCAGGATATGAGCATGATGGAGTCTTGATGGTGGTTGAACTCCAGGTCTTCAAGCTCCTTCGCAGCAACAGCACGAACCAACCGGCACTTACAGGCTCAGACTTTGAGATCGTCAACAACATAGTGTGAAGACTTTCTCTAATCCTTACCCAGGCCGTTCTGAACCGGATACCCCCGAAAAGGCTAACACGGACACACCGAAGTGCACCCACGATTCAGTGAGTCGCTGGAGATCACCCCACGACTGTAGACCGTTTTGGAACAAACACTAAGCGTAACCCACAAGGGGTTACCGAAGTGACCTGCTGTCAGGGTTGTTTGATGTTATCCTGGCAGGATTTCCATTCTATAACTGAGAATCACAATTGTAAATTCTCTCAAGAATGTTCTTGGCAGATTGCTAAGATCTGCAAAAAACTCTTCTTAATTTTACCATTGTTGCCCATGATGTAAGACAACAGAGTAATACTTAGTGTTCCTAAGAGATCTTTGATGAATCTCATGGCTCTAGACTCGATTAGTGCACATTTGTTTGGTCGTCAGAGGCGTGGAGCAGAGTGCCTCCTTTTCAATATCAACACATCTCATAGTGAGAGGTCGATAGATGATGAAGGGTTCTCCGTGTGAAATGAAACAAGTGTCTTTTGAGAGACACCTGAGTGGCTTAGAAGGTTTAGTGCAGTGCGTCACTGGGTCCATGACGTCTTTTGTCTTCAATACCGGTGATGCTCAGTCAACCAGTAGATTATGTATTGAACCCGGTGTCTGCCCTAAGGTTGAACAAATGGAGGGCTATTTCTTTTCACCCTTTTCTTTGCTTTTCTTTTTAATTCTTCAACCCCTTCTTTCTCCTTACATTTCATATCTCCTTTTTTTAATCATACCTAGGACTTTCTAGTTCTAAACTATTGGTATTGTCCTTGGGTAGATCCCTCCGGCTCTGGCGGATCATAGGACGGTTATTCCTAACCTTAGTCACCTTATGACTCCATGACTATCCTATTGATGCCATAAACCAAACCTTTTGAAAAATCTCTCAAAGTGTCGATGATTGTGAAAACATTTTATTGACACCATGAGAGTTTTGTGTTTTTCTGAAAGACTCCCCCTTAACATGTGCTCATATATAGTTAAAGTAAATTTGCACATGTCGGGTAGAGTTGGCACTTTTTGAATTGATTGATTTTCAATGAACATGATCGTCGCGAGACACGCTTACATCACTAGTAAACTAGCTTGAAATTATTACCCGTCCAGATCACATTCAAGGAAAATCACTCGAAATTGGTACATTCTACTCAGACACGTCCGTTGCGAGACACGTTTACATCACCAGATAAACTGGCTTGAAATTATTACCCGTCCGGGACATTACCTTTCGACTACTGACTTTTCCTATCATCAATTCGAGGGTTAATTCTGAGTCGAGCACTCATGAGATTCCAACGTAGCATTACCATATTTTGATCATATCTTTATTCTCCCCCTCAAAAATAGCATACTTATGATGTTTTTGATAAACGTTTGATAAAAATATGCCGTATGAGTTTTATGGGGAGAATTTCAAGAACTTTTGTATGTTGAACAAAGATTAATTTTTCAAATACTCCCCCTTGACAAGGGAATACTTGTCCTTATGAGCAGAATGTTTGAAAAACTTAGAAAAACATTCTGGTTTAATTCTACTCATAAGAAAGAAGCTTTAGCTCCTTTGAATAGGATTGAGGCACTGATGCGTACCTCAGGGTCCTTTCTTTACTGGTACGGGTTGTGAACTGTTATGTGTACACAAACCATTGTTGTATTAAAAGACAAATGATGAGATATTGACAAAATTGTGACAAGTAATACCATTGAGTTTACTTAGGATGGCGAAAGGTGAGAATGTTTTGAATTCTCACTCATCCTCCCAAGTAACTCTCTATCCTTCTCATCTGCATCCGATATTGAAGTCGGGGATCTTCAGCTGCAGACGCAGAAGTAGAAGCTGTTTGATCTACTGATGATGATGTTTCTGGTTGAGGTGCATCTTCAGCAACTGTTATGGTTGTAGTTACTGGTGTATCAGGTTCTTGATTATCGATGAGTGGTTGTGCAACGGAACTTGTGGATACATCAGAAGCACGACAAACCATAGTATCATCAAACAATGGAGAAAACAGATCTTCTAAGTCTTTGCGGTTTAGGGAGAAGGGTGCAGCTGAAGGATCAGGGAAGTTGAGACGGTTAGCAGCGGGTTCTAAGCTGTTGAGCTCAGAAGCCATGACATTAAGCTCGGGTCCGAAACTGAGTTGTTCCGAAGCCATTGTCTTATATCTGAAAAGAAAGAAGAGACAACCAGAGAACATGGATCCCCAAGTGAAACTGGGTTCCAGATGTTAGAAGCATAAAGTTGTAGTGTCAGTTATCCTCTTGACACCCGAGCACACGATTCCTTCTATGGTATTCTTTCTAGCCTCAGGGATAGATGTTGTGGATTTCACATTCGTTTTGGTGCAAATGCCTAAAATCTTTCCTGTAGGAATCCACCTGAGACCAATCGTTTTGAAAATTCTACCCGTAGGCACCCACCTAAGGTTAGATCTAGGAGATGTTTTCCTTCTAGATGCAGTGGAATGAAATATGGGAGCATCACTTAGTTGAGAAAACCTACGTCCTATATTAATCCACCTTTTATATTTCTGAATCTTTTCCATTGGTTCAATGGGTTTGTTTGGTTTGATTGTCTTAGTCGATTGTGCCTTTGCACGTGAATTCACTTCTTGATGATATTTTGACACACAGACATTGCAACTACTCTTAGATGCTAGCCAATTCCTATTTGTTTGTAGAGTGCTCCTAGGATTTGGTTTGCTACTACTAGCAGTGTTCTGTAAAACAGTGGAAGGCATCACACAAGGTTTTGAGCCTAGAATTCCGTCTTTTTGAAGTAGTGCCTTTTTCCTAGCTTTTTCTATATCATAGTTCTTGTACATGTCATTTATGCCATAAGACTCTTTACTTTTAATGCTTGATTTAGACACTGTTTTTGAACTAATCCTAGATGAGCCAGGTATAACCACGTGTTGAGCTTTTGCAGAAACAGATGCATTTTCCTTAGGCCAAAAATATGGAGTGACTGGTTTTGTCAAATTTTTCTCAACAACTTGGGAGGCAAACCGAGATTTTGAAAATTTAGGTCGTTCAGATTTAAATGCAGTTGGTTGTCTAACCACTGATTGTTTTCTGATAGGTTGTAGAATCGGTTTCCCCAAGATTGATGGTTTTTCAAACTTAGTATCCATACTCTGGCCTGTCAATCTTCTTAATTTGTTTTGCAATGCACCATGTGCAAACACCTTTGCTTGAATTTGACCTTTCAACAATTCATTTTCCTTAATTAATGTATCCATACGTTTACTTTCTTCATTCAAAGATTTACCATTGTTGCCCGAAGTTAGAGATTCGTTTTGCAGTTTAAGTTCAAGTGAGATGCAATGTGCCTCTAGTTTTGAAAAATCTTTTTGAAACTGGGCAATGGTCTTTTTGAGACAAGCATTTTCAAACTCGAGAGTTTGATTTGATGGTACATTTGTTTTGTTTTCATTTAATGGATCAGGCAAAGGTTGTTTGACAAGATGTTCGTCAACATTCTGATCAACCCCTCCTTCATTTCTGAATTCAGGTTGTTCAGTAAGTTGGCGATCATGAGCAGACATACTATTATTGACAATTGATTGTACCTCAGCCATTGGCTCTTCGTCAAATATGGGCTCAGTGTCATGTGTGTGTCTGACATCTGCACAATCAACATCTGTATCATTCATTGATCTGCTGTCATCCTTAGCCGTTGGCTCTTTGTCAAATATAGGCTCTGTGTCATATGTGGGTCTGACATCTTCACAATCAGCATTTGTATTATTCCTTGATCTGCTGCTATCACCCTGCTTTTCTGATTCTGTCCCACTGCTTTCTGTAACAACCAAATTAGCATCCAATGCTTTAATCGTATTAGCATGCTCTTCTTGATTCTGTAACTTCTTTTCATTCACTCTTTTGTCATAGTCTTGTCTGTGAAGTACTCCTTCAGCAATTGACTTTTTAATCGAATCCATTTGTTGGGTCAGCATGTCTTTGAAAGTTTTAACCTCGATTCTAGTGTATTCCAAGAAATACTTGCATGTCATGACGCTTTCAAAATCTGATGATAACCAGGAAACGATGAACTGCTGAAATTGTTCCTTGAGCACTCTAAAGGCGACCGTGGATCCATTCTCGTGAAATTCTTCTTTTTCAAGTTGCTTCTGTAGTTGATCCACATTGAGGAACATCGTTTTTGTGAATATTTCAACGTCTTCTCCAAAGAGTGTTGAAATGCACGTTTGAATCCATACTCGGTACGAGTTCCTACTAAGTCTTTGTTTGAGAGGACCTTAAGATGTGAATGAAGAAATCTTAAACATGCCATGCATTTCTCTTTTGTTTCTCTCTCTTTTTCTTGCATTAATAATTCTTGCGTATCACTCTCTTGAGATCCTTGAGAAACAAGGTTTGGTGGTGAAGAAATGGAGGAAGGTGACATATGTTCATTCATTTGTGACCTTGATTGATACATTTTCTCTCCCCCTTGATTGTTGCGATGAAATCGGAAGAATCAAACTAAAATGTATCGCACGTAACTTGTGGATGTAGGATATTTAAAGGATAATAACGGTTGTTGTTGTAGATTAGATTTTTGAATGGTGAATGACTTGAAGAAACTCTGAGGATTTTACTCTAGAAAATCAGAGAATTCAATCGTTGAACCTCGGAGGATTTTACACTAGAAACTCGGAATATTCTTATGAAACTTGATAGATCTCACAAACTCGATAAAATTTAAGAAAGTCGACAAAATACGGATTAGAAGTCCAATCGATCAAAGCACCAAGCCCAAGTCCTAATTCCTTAAAACTCTTAAAATCAAGTTAACACAAAAAAAATGTATTATAATTTGTGCTTAACAAATATTGTCCTTTGTTGAAACCCGTCACAAATTCTTTCCTTGTGAAAAATATTCTGCTCGTAATGTAAACTAATAGCCCAAGAGTTGAGTGCAAATCCAGTCCAACCACTATACCAATCAAAGCCCAAGTCCAAATCCAACACTAACCCTAATTATATCACTATAAAAGACCACTTTACTCATACACTCAAACCCTAATCTCCCATTAATCCCTAAAAAAAAAACGCAGCCACCACACTATCATTCACTTGAGACCACAAGAAAAATTCGACCCTTTAAATCTTCGAAGATCTGATAATAATGGGTAAGATTTATATGCTCTTGTGTTTCTTCTTTGAATTTTCTTTGTTTATGTCGAATGAAAAGATCAATGATGATTTCTTGTTCGTGTGATGGATCTTTGAGGTCGAAATGAGTTATGTTATACACGAAAAAATCTGAGATCTTTGACTTTAGTTTATACTTTAATAGATCAATGATGCATTCTTGTTCACACGGATTAATCTTTAAATGTTGGAAACAAGTGAACAACAAACTGAGATCTTTTGATTTGTGATTTCGATTTTCTTGTTTTTCGATTTGTTTTGTTTGAACCGAACACAAAGTAACAATGAAACACGAGTTGGTTTTATTGCTAACTTTGATTTCGGATAACAAAAAAATGAAGTCTCAACAGGTTCAATGATGATGTTATGTGTTGCAATCTTTAAAGATTGATTGTAAGCACGAATAAAAAACTGAGATCTTTTATTTTCTTTTGTTTCTTTCTTGATTTGTTTTAACCGAATGAAAAGAAGGATGGTGATAGCGTGCGCGTGTCGTTGCAGTTTAGCAGTATTAATGCCTACTCAAGTTTTAAATTTATATTTAGCCGACTTATCAATAACAGACACACTTAACGAGCAGTGTAACCGGTCAGTATGAATATAATGCTAAGTAGAGTGTCGATCACTAAAAGTGGAACGTATTATCTAGTTATTCTAATCAGTATTTTAATATCCTAAGTTAGCTATACAACCTAATCTAACGCAAGGGGGTTCAGCCTGAGAGACTGGCACGGTTTGGTTATGATTAAATAGAAAACTAAACTAATGAGCCCGAATTAGCAATTAGCACACACATACACAGATAGATACTCGAGACAATAAGAAGACCTGTCCTGATAATTAAGTAGCTTGTCACTTGTTTTATTGCTAGTTTTATATGAAGTGTATATAATTAAACCTTTCTCGTTGGCTCTAATCTTATCGGCGAGTAAACCCTTAATGATTACTTATGTCTATCCTACTTTTCTAGAGACGATAGAATAAATAGGCGAGGAAGGGGCATGGCGACCCAAGCAATGCTCAGCTAGACACAGAGGTAATCAATGCACTAATAAAAGTCACCAAAGACATCAACATATAAACTTTAATTAATGGGAAAGCAATATTAAGGGGAGTGCATGATTTTCCGTAGTCACATGACACAAGCCCATCAATCCTGATGAATTAAAGTGTACTAATACAATAAAACAAAACTACTTAATGAATTGAATAAATGCAAGACCTTCTTACAGCTCTTGTATCTTCGTTTAGGTGTGTCTTGTGCTGCTTGGTCGTCTGAATTCGGCTCTAGGGTTATATGGTCTTCGGTCTTCGAGTTAAGCTTCGTCTTTTGAAATTCGTCTGGCCTTGGGGTATTTATAGTTTCTGTCTCAGGGATAGATGCGGCGCATAGACTTGATAGATGCGGCGCATTGACTTAACTTCGCGTGGGGTCCAAGATTAATATATTCAGGAATATTCGTACACCGTCTTCAGATGCGGCGTAACTTGATCTCTGTATGCGGCGCATGTACTTGGATTGTAACTTGTGAAATCTTGATAGTGATACGCCGTATGTTAGAAGTATGTTGCGGCG